>CM075662.1:24770000-24780000 GCA_037954105.1 Canavalia gladiata
AAAGGGGGAGATCCTATTGCATTGGATCCCTATCCAAATTTTTCTTTTGCTAGGCCCGTAGTTAAAAAACCGACTTTCTTACGATTACGAGGTTCATTCGAATATGAAATCCAATCCTGGAAACACAGCATACCACTTTTTTTTACTACCCAAGGTAGTGATATATTTCGAAATCGAGAAATTTCAAGTGGAGCGGGGGCTATCCGAGAACAATTAGCCGATCTGGATTTGAGAATTCTTATTGATTCTTCGTTGATAGAATGGAAAGAATTAGGGGAAGATGGATCCACGGACAATGAAAATGAATGGGAAGATCGAAAAGTTGGAAGAAGAAAAATTTTTTTGGTTCGACGCATAGAATTAGCTAAGCATTTTATCCGAACAAATATAGAACCAGAATGGATGGTTTTATGTCTCTTACCAGTTCTTCCTCCCGAATTAAGACCGATTATTCAAATCGATGGGGGTAAGCTAATGAGCTCGGATATTAATGAGCTCTATAGAAGAGTTATCTTTCGGAATAATACTCTTATCGATCTATTAACAACAAGTAGATCTATGCCAGGAGAATTAGTAATGTGTCAGGAAAAATTGGTACAAGAAGCCGTGGATACACTCCTTGATAATGGAATCCGCGGACAACCAATGAAGGATGGTCATAATAAGGTTTACAAATCGTTTTCTGATATAATTGAGGGCAAAGAGGGAAGATTTCGTGAGACTCTTCTTGGCAAACGGGTTGATTATTCGGGGCGTTCTGTAATTGTCGTAGGTCCATCACTTTCATTACATCAATGTGGATTGCTGAATAGAGCGCCAACTCTACATAGATTAGGTATACAGGCATTCCAACCCATTTTAGTAGAAGGGCGCGCTATTTGTTTACATCCATTAGTTTGTAAGGGATTCAATGCAGACTTTGATGGGGATCAAATGGCTATTCATGTGCCTTTATCTTTGGAGGCTCAAGCAGAAGCTCGTTTACTTATGTTTTCTCATATGAACCTCTTGTCTCCGGCTATTGGGGATCCCATTTCTGTACCAACTCAAGATATGCTTATTGGGCTTTACGTATTAACGAACGGGAATCGTCGAGGTATTTGTTCAAATAGGTATAATCTGTGTAATTGCAGAAATTCGAAAAATGAAAGAATTCGAGATAATAACTATAAGTATACGAAAAAAAAGAACCTTTTTTTTGTAATTCTTATGATGCAATTGGAGCTTATCAACAGAAAATAATAGATTTAGATAGTCCTTTGTGGTTCCGGTGGTGACTAGATCAACGCATTATTTCGTCAAGAGAAGTTCCGATCGAAGTTCACTACGAATCTTTGGGTACTTATCATGAAATTTATGGACATTATCTAGTAGTAAGAAGTAAAAAAAAAAATTCGTTGTATATACATTCGAACCACTGTTGGTCATATTTATTTTTATCGAGAAATCGAAGAAGCTATACAAGGTTTTTGTCGGGCCTATTCATATGGTATCTAATCATATAGATGTTTGATATCTAAGATAAGCAAATTTATGATACCAGTGTGGAATTCAGGTCTCCACGGTTCAACTAGGATCACATAGTTTTTAAATTTCTACGCGAATCAAGATAAAGAAAAGGAAGTTTTCCAATCATTAACTCAAATCCATTGTCGAACCAAATCCCACTAAGTGGAATATGGAGGTATTTATGGCAGAACGGGCCAATCTAGTCTTTCACAATAAAGTGATAGATGGAACTGCCATCAAACAACTTATTAGCAGATTAATAAACCACTTCGGAATGGCATATACATCACACATCCTGGATCAAGTAAAGACTCTGGGATTCCGTCAAGCTACGGCTACATCCATTTCATTAGGAATTGATGATCTTTTAACAATACCTTCTAAAGGATGGCTAGTACAAGATGCTGAACAACAAAGTATTATTTTGGAAAAACATCATCATTATGGGAATGTACACGTGGTAGAAAAATTACGCCAATCCATTGAGATATGGTATGCTACAAGTGAATATTTGAGACAAGAAATGAATCCTAATTTTAGGATGACCGACCCCTTTAATCCAGTCCATATAATGTCTTTTTCGGGAGCTAGAGGAAATGCATCTCAAGTACACCAATTAGTAGGTATGAGAGGATTAATGTCGGATCCACAAGGACAAATGATTGATTTACCTCTATTCAAAGCAATTTACGCGAAGGACTGTCTTTAACAGAATATATTATTTCTTGCTACGGAGCCCGTAAAGGGGTTGTAGATACTGTTGTACGAACATCAGATGCTGGATATCTTACACGCAGACTTGTTGAAGTGGTTCAACACATTGTTGTACGTCGAACAGATTGCGGTAGCATTCGAGGGATTTCGGTGAATATCCAGAATGGAATGATGCCAGAAAGAATTTTGATACAAACATTAATTGGTCGTGTATTAGCAGACCATATATACCGAGGTTCACGATGCATTGCCGTTAGAAATCAAAATATTGGAATTGGACTTATCAATCGATTCAAAACTTTTCAAACACAACGAATATCTATTCGAACCCCCTTTACCTGTGGAAATACATCTTGGATCTGCCGATTGTGTTATGGCCAAAGTCCTACTCATGGCCACTTGGTGGAATTAGGAGAAGCTGTAGGTATTATTGCGGGCCAATCAATTGGAGAACCGGGTACTCAACTAACATTAAGAACTTTTCATACCGGCGGAGTATTCACAGGAGGTACTGCAGAACATGTGCGAGCGCCTTCTAATGGAAAAATAAAATTCAATGAGGATTTAGTTCATCCTACACGTACACGTCATGGGCATCCTGCTTTTTTATGTTATATAAACTTGTATGTAACTATTGAAAGTGACGATATTATACATAATGTGACTATTCCACCAAAAAGTTTTCTATTAGTTCAAAATGATCAATATGTAAAATCAGAACAAGTGATTGCTGAGATTCGCGCAGGAACATACACTTTGAATTTGAAAGAAAAGGTTCGAAAATATGTTTATTCTGACTCAGAAGGAGAAATGCATTGGAGTACCGATGTGTACCATGCATCAGAATTTCGATATAGTAATGTCCATATCTTACCAAAAACAAGTCATTTATGGATATTATCAGGAAGGTCGTACAGAGCCGGTTCAGTCTCTTTTTCACTCCGCCAGGATCAAGATCAAATGAATATTCATTCTCTTTCTACTGGAGAAAGAAATATTTGTAACCTTTTAATAAGTAATGATCAAGTACGACATAAATTCTTTAGTTTCAATCCTTCTGGTAAAAAAGAAGGAATGATCCCTGATTATTCAGTATTTAATCAAATCATATGTATGGATCATTGTCATTTTAGACATCCTGCTATTTTCCTTGATACTTCGGATTTATTATCAAAAAGGCGACGAAATAGATTCATCATTTCATTTCCATTCCAATCGATTCAAGAACGAGACAAAGAATTAATGTTCTCTTCGGGTATCGCGATTGAAATACCAATCAATGGCATTTTTCGTAGAAATACTATTCTTGCTTATTTCGATGATCCTCAATACCGAACATCGAGTTCAGGAATTACTAAATATAGGACTATAATCATAAATTCAATTTTGAAAAAAGAGGATTTTTTATTTGAGTATCAAGGAGTTAAAGAATTTAAGCCAAAATACCAAATCAAAGTAGATCGATTTTTTTTCATTCCCGAGGAAGTGCATATTTTACCTGAATCTTCTTCCATAATGATACGGAACAATAGTATCGTTGGAGTAGATACACCAATCACTTTAAATATAAGAAGTCGAGTAGGCGGATTGGTCCGAGTGGAGAAGAAAAAAAAAAGATTGAATTAAAAATATTTTCTGGGGATATCTATTTTCCTGGAGAGATGGATAAGATATCCCGACACAGTGCCATCTTGATACCACCCGGAACGGTAAAAAAGAATTCTAAGGAATAAAAAAAAAATGAAAAATTGGATCTATGTCCAATGGATTACAATTACCAAAAAAAAGTATTTTGTTTTGGTTCGACCCGTAATTCTATATGAAATAGCGGATGGTATCAATTTAATAAAACTTTTTCCCCAAGATATGTTACAAGAAAAAAATGATCTGGAACTAAAAGTTATTAATTATATTCTTTCTGGAAATACAAAATCAATTCAGGGAATTTCTAATACAAGTATTCAATTAGTTCGGACTTGTTTAGTCTTAAATTGGGATCAAGACAAAGAAAGTTTTTCTATCGAAAATGCCCACGCTTCTCTTGTTGAAGTAAGTACAAATGGTTTGATTAAAGGTTTTCTAAGAATTGACTTAATGAAATCTCATATTTCATATATCAGAAAAAGGAATAATCTGTCCAGTTCAAGATTGATCTCGGATAATGAGTCGGATCAGACCTATATTAATCCATTTTTTTCTATTTTTTCGAAGGCAAAAATTCAACAATCACTTAGTCAAAATCACGGAACTATTCGTATGTTGTTGAATAGAAATGAGACATGCCGATCTTTGATAATTTTGTCATCATCTAATTGTTTTCAAATAGGACCATTCAACGATAGAAAATATTACAATGGGACAAAAGAAGGAATTAATCAAATTCAAATAGATCCTATAATTCCAATTAAGAATTCGTTAGGTCTTTTAGGAATAGCCCTTCAAGTTGGAAATTATTATTCATCGAGATCTGATTATGAATTATTAAACGGTAAAATGAATAATAATTTCCAACTTGACAAATTAAAGAAAACTTTTCAAGTATTAAAATATTATTTAATGGACGAAAACGAGAGAATTTATAAACCTGATATATGCAGTACTATCGTTTTAAATCCATTTTTTTTGAATTGGCATTTTATACATCATAATTATTGTGAAAAAACGTTTACAATAATTAGTCTTGGGCAATTTATTTGTGAAAATGGATGTATAGTGCAAATGAAAAATGCACCACACTTAAAATCGGGTCAAGTTCTAACTGTTCAAATGGATTCTGTAGGAATAAGATCGGCTAACCCTTATTTGGCGACTCCAGGAGCAACTGTTCATGGACATTATGGAGAAATACTTTATGAAGGAGATATATTAGTTACATTTATATATGAAAAATCGAGATCTGGTGATATAACACAGGGTCTTCCAAAAGTAGAACAGGTATTAGAAGTGCGTTCGATTGATTCAATATCGATGAACCTAGAAAAGAGAATTGACAATTGGAACGGGCATATAACAAGAATTCTCGGCATTCCTTGGGGATTCTTGATTAGTGCTGAACTAACTATAGCGCAAAGTCGTATTTCTTTGGTTAATAAAATTCAAAAAGTTTATCGATCCCAGGGAGTTCACATTCATAATAGACATATAGAAATTATTGTGCGTCAAATAACATCAAAAGTCTTGGTTTCAGAAGATGGAATGTCTAATGTTTTTTCACCCGGCGAATTAATTGGATTGTTGCGAGCCGAACGAGCGGGCCGTGCCCTGGACGAAGCGATTTGCTACCGAGCTCTATTATTGGGAATAACAAAAACATCTCTGAATACTCAAAGTTTCATATCTGAAGCAAGTTTTCAAGAAACTGCTAGAGTTTTAGCAAAAGCCGCTCTCCGGGGTCGTATAGATTGGTTGAAAGGTCTGAAGGAGAATGTTGTTTTAGGAGGAATGATACCCGTTGGTACCGGATTAAAAAGAATAATGCACCATTCAAAGCCAAGGCAACATAACAAGATAATCTTGGAAACAAAAAAGAATAATTTATTCGAGGACGAAATGAGAGATATTTTGTTCCACCATAGAGAATTCTTTTTTTTTCATTTCAAAGAATTTATGTGATACATCAGAACAATCTAGGATTAAACGATTCCTAAGAGCGGATTCATCCCCTTAAACACGGTTTTGGGGTGGGGGTAGTAAAAGAAAAAGATAAAAAAAAAATGGCCTGATCATGTATCAATGGCCAATCTTCGATAGAAGAGAAGGTTCCATCGGAACAATTTTCTATTTCAGAATACCTGGTCTTTTTTTTCACTTTTTTTAAAAAAAAAAGTGTGGGGATAAATAGAAATGACAAAAAGATGTTGGAATATAATTTTGGAAGAGATGATAGAAGAAGCAGTTCATCTTGGCCACGATACTAGAAAATGGAATCCTAAAATGGCACCTTATATATCTGCAAAGCGTAAGGGTATTCATATTACAAATCTTACTAGAACTGCTCGGTTTTTATCAGAAGCTTGTGATTTAGTTTTTGATGCAGCAAGTAGGGGAAAACAATTCTTAATTGTTGGTACCAAAAAAGAAGCAGCTGATTCAGTAGCGCGAGCTGCAATAAGAGCTCGGTGTCATTATGTTAATAAAAAATGGCTCGGCGGTATGTTAACGAATTGGTATACTACAGAAACCAAACTTCATAAGTTCAGGGACTTGAGAACGCATCAAAAGACGGGGAGACTCAACTGTTTTCCAAAAAGAGATGCGGCTATATTGAAGAGACAGTTATCTCATTTGGAAACATATCTTGGCGGCATTAAATATATGACAGGGTTACCCGATATTGTAATAATCATCGATCAGCAAGAAGAATATACGGCTCTTCAAGAATGTATAACGTTGGAAATTCCAACGATTTGTTTAATCGATACAAATTGTGACCCTGACCTCGCAGATATTTCAATTCCAGCTAATGATGATACTATAGCTTCAATCCGATTTATTCTTAACAAATTAATATTTGCAATTTGTGAGGGTCGTTCTAGCTATATACGGAATTTTTTATTAATAATAAGATAAATAATATGATTTGGTTGGGGAGATTCATAGATTTATGGAATCGGTTACTATACGATTACTAAATCGTACAAAAAATAAAAATATAAAAAGAACAAACGGAAATATTATGTGATTAGTCAGTATTAAAAAAAAATGAAAGTAGACAAATCAAAAAGGAAAGGAGATGGTTGAATTAAAATAATTCCCCTTCAAGTTCTATTTCTTTTCGAGGGCAGGACAATATGAATGTTATATTATGTTCCATCAACACATTAAAAAGATTATACGATATATCTGCTATGGAAGTAGGTCAACATTTCTATTGGCAAATAGGAGGTTTCCAAGTGCATGCCCAAGTACTTATTACTTCTTGGGTTGTAATTGCTATTTTATTAGTTTCAGTTATTCTAGTTGTTCGAAATCTGCAAACGATTCCCACTTTTAGTCAGAATTTCTTTGAATATGTTCTTCAATTCATTCGAGACGTGAGCAAAAGTCAGATTGGAGAAGAATATGGTCCGTGGGTTCCATTTATTGGAACAATGTTTCTATTTATTTTTGTTTCTAATTGGTCGGGGGCTCTTTTGCCTTGGAAAATAATACAGTTACCTCATGGGGAGTTAGCTGCACCCACAAATGATATAAATACTACTGTTGCATTAGCTTTACTTACGTCAGTAGCATATTTCTATGCGGGTCTTTCAAAAAAAGGATTAGCTTATTTTAATAAATACATTCAACCAACTCCAATTCTTTTACCGATTAACATCTTAGAAGATTTCACAAAACCCTTGTCGCTTAGTTTTCGACTTTTCGAAAATATATTAGCTGATGAATTAGTAGTTGTTGTTCTTGTTTCTTTAGTACCTTTAGTAGTTCCTATACCTGTCATGTTCCTGGGATTATTTACAAGCGGTATTCAAGCTCTTATTTTTGCTACTTTAGCTGCAGCTTATATAGGTGAATCCATGGAAGGCCATCATTGACTAGTTACTAGTTTTTGAAAAAATGGTTTTTTTCGTTTATCCCACCACACATACACTTTCAAGATGATCGATTTAGAGAACATAAATAAATTAAAACATAAATAAATATTAAATATATTAAAACATTATATATTAATAGAAATAGAAAGATATTTTTGATAATAATTGGATAATAATAATAATTTTAATTTAATAATAATTTAACAATTAAAATAATAAAATAAATAATAATAATAAAATATTAAATAGAGAATTGTAAAAAAAAAAAATAGGAAAGAGATCCATCTAAAAGATCTTTTTCCTATTTTTCCTAAAAATACTTTTTGTTTGACCAATTTCCATTTTCCTCTAATAAATATTTTTTTTTTTATATTTCACAAAGAATAATTCTCGAATCTGATTGCAACTAAAACACAAACAAATAATTGGTTTACGGCATGGAAGAAACATATGTATATGTCATATTATATATGAACTAGTTATATATGAGCTAATTATATATCTAAAATTGCCCTGCTATTACTGTAAATTTCGATAAGGATTTTAAAAAGTCCTTCCGTTTCATCTCTAATTGTGAAACATTAAATTAACGGATTCACAAAAAAACTACATAGGTAGATCGATTGTATAATTCAATAACTATTTCAATCTTTTTTTTGCGAGGAACTTATCATGAATCCATTGATTTCTGCCGCTTCCGTTATAGCTGTTGGGTTGGCCGTCGGGCTTGCTTCTATTGGACCTGGAATTGGTCAAGGCACTGCTGCAGGGCAAGCTGTAGAAGGAATTGCGCGACAACCAGAAGCAGAGGGAAAAATACGAGGTACTTTATTGCTTAGTCTGGCTTTTATGGAAGCTTTAACAATTTATGGGTTGGTTATAGCATTAGCGCTTTTATTTGCGAATCCTTTTGTTTAATTTAATAATAAATATTTAATTTAATTTTAAATAATATATATATATAATAATATAATAATAATATTAATAATATTAAAAATTTATACATATATATATGATTAATATATATATATATATATAACTATATATATATGTATTAAAATGAAAATTCTTATTATATTATAAAATTATTATTATTATATTAATAAGAATAAGTTATTATTACCCATAACTTATAATTACTAATAATTATTATTAATTCATAATATTAATGATAAGGAATCATATTTTTATTATAATATACATAATACATCTATAATAATATTATATAAAATAATTAAATTAATAACTAATAAAATAATTAAATTAATAACTAAAGAATAACTAAAACAAACTAAGATGTCCTGAACCACTAGACGATGGGGGCATACTTGCCCGACCGCCATTATACTACATTCATAGTATGAACAGTTTTTTGAAATTGTCAATATAATGGAATGATATTATTCGATCAAAAGAAAAGGATTTTTCCATCTTTCAAAATTCCATAGAATTCTTTTATTCATCATTTCGATTTCGAAATTGTTTATTCCAATCGTTAATTAAAAAAAAATTATTCCATTGTTATTGATAAAATCAAATATTTATAAACTAAACTATTTTTTAACTATACTCTATTTACTAAGTAAATACAATTTTTTGTTCCTTGATGAGTCGTTTTGCGAATAAAATATACACCTATGTACATATATTCTAATCCCATTTATATAATAAGTATATGCAGTAACAAATGGATTTACTAGTCATATTGGCTAGTTTCTTATTTAGTAATTGGGGCCCTTTTAACTCAGTGGTAGAGTAACGCCATGGTAAGGCGTAAGTCATCGGTTCAAATCCGATAAGGGGCTTTTTACTTTTTTTTTCAGATTTTTTTCAGAAAACGTCAGCAATAATATTAATATTTTAAGGAAGAATAGAGATATTGTTGATATTTGTAATAAGTTTCTATCTGTACTAAAATTTGTAATAAAAAAACTAAGGAATCATAGAATTTAATTAGAAAATAGAATTATGAATTCTAATTATAATTCTAAGAAGTTATCGTTATCATTCTAATGAATTCGAATATAGTAAAGTAATTATAGTTAGAAAGTAGAACATTATTTTTAATAATAAAAGTAAGTGGACCTAACCCATTGAATCGTAACTATATCTACTATTCTGATATTCAAATTTGATAGAGATGAAATTCGAACAGTGATCTCTTTTTTTTTTAATACTTCTTTGGTTTGGACTCTGTAAGAATCTGTCGATATTTCTGATTAAATCTTCTTTTGTTCCTTAAA